>OV281360.1:22022500-22047703 GCA_923062675.1 Marasmarcha lunaedactyla | reverse complement strand
CACCCAACTTCGTAGTGGTAGGGGCCCAATCCGGTGACCGAAAGGTCCTACTAGTCTCATTTTACCTCGAGCCTGACCAACCTATCACTCCGTATATGGAACACCTTAGAAAGATAGTGAATGTGCTGGGATCGAAATGGCTGTTAATAGGGGGCGACTCAAACGCGAAAAACACATGGTGGGGTGCAAAAATGACAGATCAGAGGGGTACAGATATGTTGGGAACTTTGGATCAGCTCGAGCTCCATATCCTCAACACAGGAAATTTGCCAACATTCGACACGATCAGAGGAGGAGTGCGGTACACCAGTAATGTCGATGTAACCGCTTGTACGACAGATCTGATGGACAGAGTGGCTAACTGGAAAGTAGAAGACAGCCTTACAGGATCGGATCACAACGGCATATCGTTTCAGTTGGGATTGCAAAAACCAAAGTGCATAGGAGTTACTAGAACCACGAGAATATTCAATACCAAAAAAGCTAATTGGCAAACGTTTCATACGAAACTAAGCCAATTGCAACGAGAACGACACCTCACCTTGGAAGCACTAAAAGCTGTTTCCGAGGTGAAGCAGCTCGAAGAAATCGTGGTTCAGTACACTCAGACGATCCAGGAAGCCAGCACATTAGCAATTCCCAAAAAGAAAAATAACGAGATGCCCTCCTTTCCATGGTGGTCCGAAAGGCTGGAACAACTGAAGAAGCAGGTGGCTACTCTGAAAAACAGAATCGGTCGTGCCGCGCTCTGTCGACGATCGAAAGTCGTCGAAGAGTATTTGGCAAAAAAGATGGAATATGAAGAGGAGGCGAAAAAAGCGCAGATCCAAAGTTGGAAAGAATTTTGTGAAAAACAAGATAAAGAAAGCGTCTGGGACGGGATTTACCGAGTCATTGGAAGGACAAAAAAGCGGGAGGAAGATATTCCACTTGAAAAAGATGGTCGAACCCTTGACGCCAAAGGCTCGGTAAAACTGCTGGCCAACACCTTCTACCCCGAGGATACCACAGAGGGTGAACTTTTTGAGCACGAGGAAGTCAGAGCTAAGGCTGACACTGTAAACATGGGCTTCGAAGATGAGGAAGATGTTGATCCCCCCTTCACAATGACAGAGCTGCATAGTATTATTGGCACCTTCAATCCTAAAAAGGCTCCCGGATCAGATGGGCTAACAGCAGACATCTGCAGGAAGGCAATCGAGCATAACCCACCACTGTTCCTCAGTATCGTTAATAAGTGCTTAGAACTTCATTACTTCCCAGAGGTATGGAAGAGAGCTACAGTGGTGGTGTTGAGAAAACCAGGAAAGGAGACTTACAGTGCTCCAAAATCCTATCGCCCCATCGGACTGTTGCCGATTCTCGGAAAAATACTGGAAAAACTGTTAATGAGCCGAATCAAATACCACATTGTCCCCAGGATTAGTACTCGCCAGTACGGGTTCATGCCACAAAGAAGCACCGAAGACTCCCTCTATGACTTAGTCAAAATAATAAGATCCAGACTTGACCAAAAGAAAATAGTCATGCTAGTGTCATTGGACATAGAGGGAGCATTCGATAGTGCTTGGTGGCCTATGATAAGAATCCGACTGGCTGAGGAAAAGTGTCCTAAGAACTTAAGGAGGCTCATTGACAGTTACCTGAGTGATAGAACGGTAACGGTCAAATATGCGGGTGAAGAGTACAGTAAAGGAACCAATAAGGGCTGCGTGCAGGGTTCCATAGGGGGTCCAGTACTATGGAACATTCTATTGGATCCTCTTCTGAAGGGTATCCACTCGAGAAATGAATATGCCCAAGCATTTGCAGACGATGTTGTTCTCGTATTCGAGGGCGATAACGCACGAGATATAGAGGTACGGGCAAATGCGACACTGGAATTCATCCGTAAATGGGGGATCGCGAACAAGTTAAAGTTTGCCCCAACTAAAACTAATGCTATGTTGTTGACCCGAAAGTTAAAGCACGACACTCCGCGCCTGAGCATGGGAGGAGTTAACATACGAGTTCAGAATGAAATAAAACTGCTTGGGGTCACCATAGACAATAAACTGACGTTTAATTCCCACGTAAAGAACCTATGCCAAAGGGCGATAGCCGCGTACAAACAATTGACTAGAGCCGCAAAACTGAGCTGGGGGCTATATCCGGAAGTAGTCAAAATTATCTATACAGCCACTATAGAGCCAATTGTATTGTACGCGGCTAGCGTCTGGGCACCAGCAGTAAAAAAGGTATGCGTTAGGGATAAGCTAAACGCGATCCAAAGGGGGTTCCTACAGAAAATTTGCAGAGCTTACCGTACAGCCTCATTAAACTCTGTGTTACTTCTGACAGGGATTCTCCCCCTCGATCTCAGGGTTCTTGAATCTGCGTCATTATACGAGGCGAAGAGGGGTGTGTCCCAACCGGATTTGCTTGACAGAGAGGTTGAGCGTAAGGCACATGTGAGTGAATATCCACACCCAGCGAAGCAGATTGTCAGTGAGTTCCATACCCTGGTGGACCAGGAACAGTTAGCAGCAAACAGCAATTATGCGGTTCGCATTTTCACGGATGGAAGCAAGATTGACGGAAGGGTTGGAGCCGCGCTATCCTGTTGGAGTAGCGAGGCTGAAACCAAATCCGTCAAGCTTGGCCTTCCATCTTATAGCACCGTCTACCAGGCGGAACTCCTGGCAATTTACGAAGCAACCAAAATCATGCTTCAGTCAAAGGAGAACACCTTCGCGCTATACAGCGACTCCATGGCAGCCCTTCAATCCGTCGCAGCCCTGGACTGCCCGCATTCCCTAGCCCTAAACACTCGCAAAAACCTATTGTACTTATCCCAACAGAGTAAAACTGTGAATTTATTCTGGGTTAAGGCTCACATTGGATTGGCAGGGAATGAGCGGGCTGACCAGTTGGCAAAGGAAGCAGCCCTGAGATCTAAACAGAAGCCCAAGTATGACAAATGTCCTGTCTCATATCTCAAGCGATGCATACGAATGAGGTCGCTTGAGGAATGGAACAGGCGTTACAGGGAAGGAGAGACAGCGGGAGTAACAAAAATATTTTTCCCAGACGCTATAGAGGCTCATAAGATTATAAGAAAAATAAAAATTTGCAGTACAAAAACCCAAACAATGACTGGGCATGGTGGGTTCTCTGAATACTTGCACCGCTTTAAGTGCAAGGAGGACCCATCATGCGCATGCGAGCCAGGAGTCGAAGAAACTATTCAACATGTGCTCTTTAAATGCCCAATACACGAAAGGGACAGAATGGAAACAGAACAGAAAATAGACTATAAAATTGAAATCTCGGAAGTTGCAAACATAATGAAAAGTGAAAAAAGAGGCATTTTCTTGGACTATTGTATGAAAATAGTAAAAATAGTAAATAAAAGAAATAAGTGAAAAAGCAAAATATGTTTATAAAATATTGAGTGTATTTTATTGAAACATATGAAGAAAACAACGCAAAGAAATAAAGGAAAACCAATTGTCGTAAGTAAATGCTAAGAACAAGAAAGAAAATGAGATAATATCATATGAAGGTAGAAGAACGAAAAGAAGTAAAATACAAGGAGAAGTTGTAAAGTACAAGAAGAAGTTGTGTATATAGAAGTGAGACGAAACGTATGAAGTGATAGTAGGACGTAAGGAGTGAGCAGAACAATACAGGAAATTTGTAGAAAGTAAATCGGAAAAAGAAAGTCTGCGCCAATGCCGGCGGAGGTATTAGAAAAAAAAAAAAAAAAAAAAAAAAAAAAAAAAAAAAAAAAACCTAACCTAACCTAACCTAACCTAACCTAACCTAACCTAACCTAACCTAACCTAACCTAACCTAACCTAACCTAACCTAACCTAACCTAACCTAACCTAACCTAACCTAACCTAACCTAACCTAACCTAACCTAACCTAACCTAACCTAACCTAACCTAACCTAACCTAACCTAACCTAACCTAACCTAACCTAACCTAACCTAACCTAACCTAACCTAACCTAACCTAACCTAACCTAACCTAACCTAACCTAACCTAACCTAACCTAACCTAACCTAACCTAACCTAACCTAACCTAACCTAACCTAACCTAACCTAACCTAACCTAACCTAACCTAACCTAACCTAACCTAACCTAACCTAACCTAACCTAACCTAACCTAACCTAACCTAACCTAACCTAACCTAACCTAACCTAACCTAACCTAACCTAACCTAACCTAACCTAACCTAACCTAACCTAACCTAACCTAACCTAACCTAACCTAACCTAACCTAACCTAACCTAACCTAACCTAACCTAACCTAACCTAACCTAACCTAACCTAACCTAACCTAACCTAACCTAACCTAACCTAACCTAACCTAACCTAACCTAACCTAACCTAACCTAACCTAACCTAACCTAACCTAACCTAACCTAACCTAACCTAACCTAACCTAACCTAACCTAACCTAACCTAACCTAACCTAACCTAACCTAACCTAACCTAACCTAACCTAACCTAACCTAACCTAACCTAACCTAACCTAACCTAACCTAACCTAACCTAACCTAACCTAACCTAACCTAACCTAACCTAACCTAACCTAACCTAACCTAACCTAACCTAACCTAACCTAACCTAACCTAACCTAACCTAACCTAACCTAACCTAACCTAACCTAACCTAACCTAACCTAACCTAACCTAACCTAACCTAACCTAACCTAACCTAACCTAACCTAACCTAACCTAACCTAACCTAACCTAACCTAACCTAACCTTGGAATTGAAATCTATCCGCTAATCCAAACACGGAAACAAACTACCATTTGCCGGAAGCAAGCGGGTAGCACCAACTAGATGTTGCCGAAAGTAGTGCAGCGACGCTATATAGTATTGAAGTGGATCTGCATAGGAACAAAACAAGAGCGATAGGAAAGTTTTGCATAGGAAGATGGGAAAATATGTTTTTGTAATATTTTGAGAAATATCGCAATAAAACATATATTTGGAATGAACGTATACAGAAAGGAAAATGCAGGAGAAAAATAGGGACAATAGAGGAGAGTGCTAGTGCTGGAAATATGTAATAAGAATGGATTGATTTTGTTCTTGTAAAATTTTTGACTATTTATATATTGTCTAAAACGAAAATTCGAGTTTTAAATTGAAAAGAAATGTATGCTAACTTTGATATTTGATGTACATGAGTTATGCTGGTCAATTTATTTTTTAATAGACATATGTTGACTTTTTCCTTGTTGTTGTGTAATTAGCTCAAATTGAAAAATGAGTTGAAAATTGAATTGAAATACATGCAAGATTCGCTAAAGGATATATTGTAATAGTAAAGAGCGCTAGTTAATTTGTAGTATAATGGATGTAATGTGTTGAAAAATCATGTTATAAATATAGGTAAATTTTGTGTGGTATAACTTTGAACAAAAATAATTTGCCTGAGACAAAAATTGACTTTTAAAATTGAAGAGAAAAATATGCTAAAGTTATTGAAACGTACACGTATTTTTTGTTTGTTAATTTTATGACGTAATTGACATATGCTGACTTTTGTTTGGTTCTTGTTGTATAATGTATTCAAAAAAAAAAAGATCGAATAGAATTGAACAAAAATACATGCAAAACTTGCTAGAAATTGATGTAGATATATAAAAAAGCTTTATTGTAGTATGCAACGCAAAATTTCGCAAAAAACCTAATAAGTAAAAACAGTCTGTGGCCACCATGCCAGAGGTATGAGAAAATAAAAAAAAAAAAAAAAAAAAAAAAAAAAAAAAAAAAAAAAAAAAAAAAAAAAAAAAAAAAAAAACCTAACCTAACCTAACCTAACCTAACCTAACCTAACCTAACCTAACCTAACCTAACCTAACCTAACCTAACCTAACCTAACCTAACCTAACCTAACCTAACCTAACCTAACCTAACCTAACCTAACCTAACCTAACCTAACCTAACCTAACCTAACCTAACCTAACCTAACCTAACCTAACCTTTTCACTGATTAAGGAGATGGCAAAGGAGATGGAAAAGACAGGGAAAAAGGAGAATAGGAAGGAAGAGCGAAAGACGGAATCACACACACAAAATGAAGATCTGTTGACCCAGCTAAAAGTCACGCAGGAGTGCCTCTCTGAAAATAATCAGAGGATGGACCAACTAAAGGCGTTGATTGAGAGCCAGAGAGAAGAAGTAAATAGTGTCAGACCAGACAGCTACGCGGGGGCGGTGTCGGGCCGATCAAAAGCTGATGCTTCTGAGAGGACGACACTGCACTCAGTAGTTGTCTCGTCAGGAAACAAAAATGACACCAGCGAGAACGTTCTGGACAGGATACGAGAGGCGGTAAACGCGAAGGATGGCTGGATCAGAGTTGAGAGAGTCAGAAAAGCCAAGGACCAGAAGGTAATAATGAGCTGTAGGACGACCGAAGAGAGGGCAAAGGTCAGGCGGAGAATTGAAGAAGCCGGTAAGAACCTCCAATGTGAGGAGGTAGTAAACAAGGATCCCCTCCTACAGCTCTGCAGTGTACTCTCTGAACATACAGATGAAGAAATCTTGGGAGCGCTCAGAAATCAGAACGAGAACATCTTTGCGGGACTTGGCAAGGATGACGATCGGATGACTGTCAAGTTCCGCAAAAAGACAAGAAACCCTCAGGTCAACCATGTGGTATTGAGCGTCTCCCCAAAGATCTGGAACAGGACTCTGGAAATAGGCGTCCTGCATATAGATCTGCAGAGGGTCAGGGTCGAAGATCATTCGCCCCTGATTCAATGTACGAGGTGCCTAGGATTTGGCCATAGCAGACGCCTATGTAAGCAAACAGAGGATCTGTGCAGCCACTGCGGATACGAACACCATAAAAAAGACTGCGAGGACTACATAGAAGAAATTAATATTAGATGCGTAAATTGCGACAAAGCCGGCATCGATTTTAGACATAACGCGTTTAGCCACTCATGCCCGACCCGTAAGAGGTGGGATGAATTGGCCCGCCAATCGGTGGCCTACAGCTAAGTAGTCCTCGTGGAAGTATCCGCACAGCAGCGTCCTGCCCCTCTGTTGGTACTGGGATTAAATAACAAAGACGGACAAAAACAATAACAAACATAAATCTTTCGGAGCAGGGTTAGGAACGTTGGCTGGTTGGGTAATTCCATAATCTTTATAGATATGAAAACCCTAACCAAATTGTTAGACTTAGCCCCGAGTCATTACTTCCACCGTATCGAAACACTTCGTATTGCAAATAGAGCTGGTAGAGTCAATGAGGCCATTTCGATTCTCACTGGGCGAGTCGACAAGATTATTCATTATGGCGACCAAACATCCACCTCTTCGGTTTGTCTCGGCAAATCGAATAGGGTAAATATAGGAAATAAAAATCAGGAAACATAAAGTAATTGTACATAAACATATGTTGACAAAATATTTTGAAAAATATTTTTAGGGCAACATATATATATATAATAGTGAATGTAAATAGCAAATAAGAAACAATAGACTTAAAATAGCCATAAGTGTCAAATGTATATGTAAGAGAAAAACTAGTTTATAATAAAAATGTAGAATCATAAGACATAAAAAATGTAGAGATATAAGCTCTACTTTTCAAAAATGTAAACAGCATTGAACAGTAGCTGTAAGTAATTAAGATATTAATTTGATATAAGCAAAACATGTAATACATACTGAAATAAAAAACAATAATGTTTAGAATAAAAGACGTAAAAGAAAAACATATTGCACGTAATAACATAGTATAAACACTGGATAAAAATGTAAAAATTGTAGAAAATCATAAAAGTTAAATGTAAACTAGTATATAAAAAAATAAGAAGCAACTGTACATAAAAGCATACAACAACTAAAAAACTATAAAAATGTAATAAATATTAAGATAAAATTGTAGAGCAAGGAGTATGCAATACCTAAAGCTCAAAAATGATTCAAATAAAAATAAAAAGGTCTTATGTGTTACCCCATCTTCCCCACCCCTGTTGATAATAGACGTAAGCTGAAAGTAGTTAGACAGTAGGGATGACAGACGGGAATCCCACCCCGTATGAGTATATAAGAGACGAATGCAAGAAAGACACAGTATGAAGTATGAAAGTGCGAGAAGAATAAATGATAGAACTGGAATGAGAGGAAAAAGCGTAGAATAAAGTTAGCTTCCACCCATGAAGCTAGTAGACGTGAGAAAAAAAAAAAAAAAAAAAAAAAAAAAAAAAAAAAAAAAAAAAAAAAACCTAACCTAACCTAACCTAACCTAACCTAACCTAACCTAACCTAACCTAACCTAACCTAACCTAACCTAACCTAACCTAACCTAACCTAACCTAACCTAACCTAACCTAACCTAACCTAACCTAACCTAACCTAACCTAACCTAACCTAACCTAACCTAACCTAACCTAACCTAACCTAACCTAACCTAACCTAACCTAACCTAACCTAACCTAACCTAACCTAACCTAACCTAACCTAACCTAACCTAACCTAACCTAACCTAACCTAACCTAACCTAACCTAACCAATACAAATATATATATTTTGTTGAGTTTTTGCTGGCCGATTTTCGAGATTTTTGTATTGAAATTTTTGTATTATTGACGCCGTCCTTTTTACAAGGTTCCGGTGAAATTTTCTTTTTGGAATCTCGTGGAAATCCCGGAAAACTCGTTTTTTGATATTAATTTTATAAGACAAAATACCGTTCTGACCGGTTCTAACAGGTATTAGTGAATCATATTGTGTTTTTAGGTTTCTGCTGCTCCGAGAAGGTTAAATAACACCTTTTGGTTCATCGTTGTAGACGGAAAATTCCATTTTTCCTTTGTTTTTCATATAAAATAGTCAATTTTTGTTAGTTTTTATTTTTCAAAATTTTATAAAACGCTTTGTTTTGCAAATATTTTTCAAATCCTTATACCATCATCTGCGCCGTGCTCCTGCGCGTCTTTTAAGACACAAAGGAACCTTCCACGGGAAAACGGTGTTTGAAAATTTTGCAAAACTTAGCGTAAATCCGGCATTTTTTGGTTAAAATTAGTGTTTTTCCTTGATATTTTCAAAATTTTCCTTTGCGCATCACCATTTTTTTAGTTTCAATAGCCTTCATTTGACCGTCCGCTTCGATTGAGACATCAACCGTCCCGATCGGACCACAGAAACTTTGAAAAGTAGCAAAATATCATAGTGCCACGCCCATCAAAAGTTTACCGCCCCCGCACCACCCATTTTCCTGGAGCTTAGGGAGAGAGGATTTATTTCCAAAACTGTATGTGCGCCTTAATATACTGGTAGCGCCATCTAGTTGGAAAATTCTCGGAAAATCTTTAAAGTTGGGCTTTTTCCTTTATTTCGTGATATTGACTTCTGTGATATAGTTTTAAGTTAGTTTAAGTATTTATATTTGTATTGTGACGTGTGAATTTATTGTTTGGGGACCTTTACACCCCAAACAGGCAAATAATTTTACTAACCTCTTTTTGGTCTTTATTTTTACTGCTTGTGACGTCTTTATTTATTGACTGGGACGTTATACATCCCAACCAGACAAATTTTAAATTGACTGAGTGCCCATGTACAGCACTTAGGACAAATACTCATTGTATTCTGTATTACCTTGTATTTATATTTATTTAATTTGACTCAAAATATTGTATTATTATAACGCATATTTTAAATACAACTGACGCATACCTCTGGCCAATATGATGCGTACACCTGCAAAAATGGTGGGAGGTGAGGGAGAGGGTAAAACATCCCCTCCAAAACAGATCATGTCCAAAGTAAGGAGGAGTATTGGGGAATGGGAGGCAGCCAGTACAAACTCACAAAGCACTCCCCCTTCCAGTTCAAGGACCTCAATGGACAAGACCTATCAGGACAAGACGTCAGAAGCAAGAATGTGCATGAGTAAGGCGAAGAAATACTTAAACGCATCTAGAAACATTCGCACAGATATTAAAACCAGTGTTACTGAACTAATAGGTAGGATGTATGAAATAGTCAAAGACCTGGAATCACAATTGATCTGCAAAAAGCCGGAACTTGACAGTAACACAAAAAATAACGCACATTCTTCGCCGACTGATATACCCACCAACGCAAGCTCAAATATAAGCACAGAGCTCCTCAATCAGCTTCGAATTACAAACATAAACCTTTTAGAAAATAAGCAGCAAATGATTGATCTGAGAGAGGAGCTAAACAAAAATCGGAACATGGTCGCAGACAAGAATATTACATACGCAAATGCTGTCAAAAATCACGTAATGCCCATACAACTCCCTAAGACTGCGCTGCACAGTATTGCTGTCACCTCCGAGGACGTGACCGAAACCGGGGAAAGCGTCCTCGAGCAGGTGAGACAAGTGATAAACGCCAAAGAGGGTTGGGTGAGAGTCGAGAAAGTGCGGAAGGCAAAGGACAGGAAGGTCGTGATGAGCTGCGGGACGGAAGAGGACAGGGAAAAGATCAAACGCAAAATCCTCAGCTCAGGGAGCAAACTTACTTGTGAGGACCTCAAAAACCGTGATCCTCTTCTCGTCCTCAGAGACGTCCTGTCCTGTCACACGGACGACGAGCTCTTGGAGGCGGTCCGAAAACAAAACCAGGATCTGTTTGCGGGTGTCGGCCCTGAGGAGGGGCGTCTAGCGGTGAAGTATCGAATGAGGGCGCGTAATCCATTAACGGGGCACGTCGTGATAACAACTTCACCAACAATATGGAAAAGGGCGACTGAGGCTGGCTCGCTGCACATCGACCTGCAGCGAGTAAGAGCGGAAGATCAGTCGCCCCTAGTACAGTGCACCCGTTGTCTGGATTACGGGCACTCCAAAAAACACTGCAAGACTACACAGGATCGATGTAGTCACTGCGGCGGCGCCCACCTCAGGGCAGACTGTGAGGAATGGCGGGCAGGAACAGCCCCCACCTGCAGCAATTGTAAGGCAGCTAAATATGAGCAACGAGACCATAACACATTTAGCCACACATGCCCGGTGCGTAAGCGATGGGATGCTCTGGCTAGATCGTCCGTTGCTTATTGCTGAAGTCTCCCCTGTTGACACAAAAGCCCTAGCCCAGAATAGAAACAGAGACCAAGCTCCAAAACTAGCGCAGTTACAACCGGCAAACAAGGAACTAAACGGAAATGTATCGGGACTGGCGGAGGATTCCATTCTCCGCTATCCTGCAGTGATAAAGGAATTGGAATCTTATCCACCAGTCCATACATAACAACAGATAACCGTTTGCCGGTAGTACATATTTAATACGAAGAGCGCATAAGACTTGAACTGTGCACCGCCATAAGGAAGTGAAAGACTCAACCCGAACAAAGAGGTTCTGCATTGTACTAATAAATCAGAGCGGAAGGACAGTATACAAGAAGACTGGTGAAATATGTTTTTGGGATATTTTGAAAAATATCCCAACAAACATGTATCTGGAAAGTAGAATTTAGAACGGAAAATAGAAATGCAGAAAGAACAGAGCAGAAAAGAGAAAAATGGGAGATCGAAACAGATACACAAAGTTTATACCAAAAAGTGTGATAGAAAGAAGGCACCAAACCAAAATACAAGTAGGAATCTAAGTGTAAATGAGAAAACTCTTTGACAAGTATTATTGAGGATCATTATTAAAATTCATAACAAAAAATAGCAAAATAACAACACAGATAAATTTATTGATAGAAATAACTGTAAATAATAATCAAGAAGAAGTAAACGATGAATATAACTAACAAAATTATAAATGGAAACTGAAAACTCGTAAAAATAAATTGTAAACACAGTCTGTGGCCACCTTGCCAGAGGTACAAGAGAAAAAAAAAAAAAAAAAAAAAAAAAAAAAAAAAAAAAAAAAAAAAAAAACCTAACCTAACCTAACCTAACCTAACCTAACCTAACCTAACCTAACCTAACCTAACCTAACCTAACCTAACCTAACCTAACCTAACCTAACCTAACCTAACCTAACCTAACCTAACCTAACCTAACCTAACCTAACCTAACCTAACCTAACCTAACCTAACCTAACCTAACCTAACCTAACCTAACCTAACCTAACCTAACCTAACCTAACCTAACCTAACCTAACCTAACCTAACCTAACCTAACCTAACCTAACCTAACCTAACCTAACCTAACCTAACCTAACCTAACCTAACCTAACCTAACCTAACCTAACCTAACCTGGCGCTGTATGAAGCGAGCGAGGAGGTGTTACGCAGGAAGGAATCCACATTTGCCCTTTATAGCGACTCGATGGCTGCTCTACAGACGGTTGTGGCGTTGGATAGCCCGCATTCCCTAGCCATAAAAATCAGAAAAAACCTCAGAACCTTATCGCAGTCAAATAAAACGTGTGTTTTGTACTGGATTAAGGCCCACGCAGGCATGGCAGGGAACGAGCGGGCTGACCAACTAGCTAAAGAGGCAGCACTTAAATCTAAAAAGAAGTCGCACTACGACAAATGTCCCATATCGTTTGTTAAACGCTGTATCAGAGATAAATCAAAACATGAGTGGAACGAACGATACAAAAGTGGCAAAACGGCGGGACTTACCAAAAAGTTCTTCCCTGATGCAGTGGCAGCTTATGGAGTTGTGAGGAAGATCACATTTACCGGCATCACAACGCAAATACTGACGGGGCATGGTGGGTTCTCGGAGTACTTGAATCGCTTCAAATGCAAAGAGAACCCATCATGTATCTGCGAACCCGCAAAGTTGGAAACGGTGGAACATGTCCTCCTTGAGTGTCCTATCTATGCAAAAGATAGATTTAATACGGAACAAAAGATTGGATTCAAAGTAGAAAGTGAAAATCTCAGCGAAATAATGTTAAGTAGTCAAAGAGATACCTTCATGGACTATTGTGAAAAAATAGCAAGTAATGTTGTACATAGGAATAAAACAAAATAAGAAAATTATGTTTATAAAATATAGTATGTTATATTTTAGGAAACATAAAATAAATTCGAAAAATAATATAAATAGTTTAAAGCAATAGTCGAAGGGATAAAAATGAAATAAAGTGAAAACTCGTAGAAAACAAAATAAAAATTAAAATATGCAAAGAAAAAAGAAATAAAATTTAAGGTAATAGAAACAAATAAGAAACAGGAAAATAAATAGGTAACCCCACACGTAACACAAAGAAATAATGTAAAATGGAAAAGAGTACTTTGATAAATGGAATAAATAGAATGAACTGATGAAACAGAACATTAAAAGTGAAAACAGTCTGTGGCACTATCGCCAGAGGTATTAGAAAAAAAAAAAAAAAAAAAAAAAAAAAAAAAAAAAAAACCTAACCTAACCTAACCTAACCTAACCTAACCTAACCTAACCTAACCTAACCTAACCTAACCTAACCTAACCTAACCTAACCTAACCTAACCTAACCTAACCTAACCTAACCTAACCTAACCTAACCTAACCTAACCTAACCTAACCATGGACCGTGGTCACCCCGACCCGAGAACACGTGTACCGTAACCGCTACGCTCGCTCGCGCCTCAAAAAAGTCTTCTAAAATCGAAAAAAGTGGGTTTTTTCGCAGTTATTATTGAGTGCGATATATCAAAGTGTGCGGAAAAATCGCCCCTACATAGTGGTGAAAATAAAAAGTGAAAGTGACACAGTGCTGAAGTAGAAAGTGGAGAAAAGTGATTTTTCTAACCTCGAAAAATCTTTGGAAAAATACGCTGAGCGTTTAATCGGCTTGACCCCCAAGTTTTTTGGTGTCGCCGGAAGCGCCTCAGCGAGACCTACAATTTGACACCCCATTTGGATTTTTTCCGCCCCTACGGGCGACGTAAAGTCCAAAAAAACAACTTCCACGTGGTCACGTGGAAGCAGTTCCCGTGACGTCAGCAACAAACCACCCACCCGGAGCGACGCGCCGAGCCAGCCCCATCCCGGATCAGCTTTTATAATTTAAGTACCTGTTATAGTTTTCGAGTAAATTCATTTCAAAAATTAGGCTAAATTTCAAAAAATCATATAAGCTAAAATAGATCGATAAGGTATAGTTTAAAAAATTTATTATTGTTTAGCTAGTCAATAGCAAAAACATATTTGAAAATAAAAATTTTTTATTGGTTAGTTTCGAAGATATTTAGTTTTTAAATTTTAAGGGTTGCTAGAAAGGGTGGAAGGAGCCCCCCTAGAACCTTCTAAATAATTGTAAAAAATAGTTACTGTAATTAATAGCATTGGAAAAAAAATTTTCAGAATTTTAAATTAATAATTTCTATTTTTAATATCAAATCTTAATTAAAAAAGTGTGTTTTTGTGGATGGAAAAATAGTAAAATTAGTTTTAAAATTTTTATTTACCAATAAACGTGTTGGCCGCAGTGAGCCCTTTCAAACGAGCCCAAACTCGGGTATATTACAATAAAAGGGGACTGAGTAATAGTAGATTTAAGATTTTGGTCGGCCATTTTGACCGCCATTTTGTGACCACGAGCCTTAATTATTTCTAGTTTCCAATCAGCAAAGTCGATAGCAGAGATTTCAGCTTATCTGTATTAACATAATTAGTATCGAATTTACCACTTTAGTCTCACCCCCCTACCCCCGGGGAAAAAATTTCTCCCGGATTTCATCCAGACTTTGGAATTTTATTGCCTGGGACTCGAGAAGACCAGGGATACCCGATACACCCCGGTCCGACCATATTTGCACATAATACCAAGTAATTTGCAGAAAAATTTCAGAATCCCCTATTTTCAGTATTTTTTATAAAATTATAGGAAATCAACAGCGACAAACGGGATACGGGATTCGAACCAGGAACTTCCTGGCCAGCCGTAGCAGCCATTAGTTTTATCCCGGGACTAATAGTTTATTTTTTAGAAATTTTTAAAGTTGCGAAGGGCCCCGGACGCCATTCGCAACTAAGTTGGTAACCCTTATTTAAGGGTGAAGGAGCGGGAATTTCGGGAAAATAACAAAAAATTGATTCAGTCTGATCTGAAACAGTTTCAGGGGTAATCTACCTGTACCCACCCCCAAAATTCACCCCCGGGAAGATTTTTGGACAAAAGTCGAAAAATCTTGGGGTTGCAAACCCCCATTCCAGAATCCGACCATACTGCCAGTAAATTTGGCACCCCGGCTAGACGTTCCCGGAAATCCCGCCCCTCTAGGGTAATATTAGACCCCAAAACCAACCTTCGGAAGCTGGCAAAAACCACCCCCTCAGATTCCAGACACCACAACAGTCGCGCCCCCCCCCTAAAAATTCCAAACTTCATCGCGCCTTGTGCGCGCACCATCCCTCTCCCCCTAACGTAAATTTCCTAAAATCCTTATCATAAACACCGGAGCTATCACAGGAACATCAAGAATAGCCGGGCAGTCTACAAACGCAAAAAATAAGATTGTTTTGATAAGGATTTTAGGGAAAAATCCCCGTATCTCGGGAACCGTTCATCCTAGGCCAAAAATAGCCAAATTTTTGGCCCCCCCTCCCTAACCCACCCCCCTTACCACCCAGGCCCTCCATAGATATATCCCTCCCAGACCTACCCCCAAAATTTCAACCCCCTACCCCTAAATTTTAATAATATTTTTGTAGTATAAGTATTTACGTTGTACGGGGTACATCTTTAGGGTGTACCTTAGTATATATATTTGGTAATTTTGGATAGTTTCTACAAGGTGTAACTTCGGAACCCCTGGTCCGATTTAGCTGGGACCTTCACTGAGGGGTTGGTTTTTGCGAGCACTACCACCTCCCCCCCCCCAACTCTACATAGAGCCAAAAAATTTTCAAAAATTTTCAATTACTTTTTCTGGTAGGGACCTTAAGTCCAAGTTTTATATTTGTCTCTGCATTCCCCCCCCGACCACCCCACCCCCCCTTTTGTAAATTTGAAAAACTTTTAATAAATTTAATAACTTTTAAACCACTGGTCCGATTAGGCTGGGACTTTCACCAAAGGGTGAGACTTGGTGAGTACTATCCCCTATATTCCCCCCACTGTCTCTACATAGAGACAAAAAATTTTAAAAATTGTATTAAATTAGCTTTGACAAAGGGGTGATATAGGCTCAAGACTGACTCTACATTGAGCTATCTAGAGTCAATTGTAGAGCATAATAAAAATTGCAAGGAAACATAACTGACTCCACCAGTACTCTGAACTGGGGATTTTACAGAACAAAACTTACTCTACATTTATTTAAATTATTTATTATTATTTGATAAAAATTTTATTTTATTCTGATTTGATTTGATTTTAACTTGATTTGATTTTATTTGATTTTATTTTAATTTTATTTTCAATTTGATTTTTATTTTATTTTAATTTTATTTCAATTATTCAATTATTTTACACGATAATAGGGACATTATACACCCCTATTATCACGACTGAATTTATAAACCTAATTTAATTTTACTTTATTTTATTTTATTTTACTTTATTTAATTGTTGACGATTTGCGACTAAAATGGCGCTCTATCGTACCCCCAATAGACCGACCGATGGCGTAGCAGACATCTCCGTCCCAAAAACCTACACAACAACACCGAGAACAAGCCAGGCAGGACCTGACGGTAAAATAAACGACTGGGTGTCAGAGGCCAAGTTGTGTAGGGAGAAAACGTTTGAACAACTTAAAGCGTCTCGAAACACAAAGTCGGAAATAAAAAGGGACATCGCTAGAGCATGCGATAGGCTATATACGTTAGTCAAGGAGATGGCCAAAGAAATTGAACAGGGTGCCAAACAGGAACTGGTGGAAAAAGGTGACACGAACTCTGATATCCACAAGTGTTCACTCAATGAGGAGTTAATAATGGAATTGCAAAAAACCCGAGATTTTATAGCTGATAATAATGGTAGAATGGAAGAATTACAAGAAATCATTGAAGCTCACAAACAGTCAGCACCCAGTGTCAGACCGGACAGCTACGCGGGGGCGGTGTCGGGCCGATCAAAAGCTAATGCTTTTGAGCGGACGACGCTGCACTCAGTAGTTGTCTCGTCAGGAAACGAGAATGACACCAGTGAAAACGTTCTGGAGAGAGTACGGGAGGCCGTGAAGGCGAGGGATGGCTGGATCCGGGTAGAGAGGGCAAGAAAGGCAAAAGACCAGAAAGTGATCCTGAGCTGTAGGACGACCGAGGAAAGGACAGAGGTCAAGCGGAGGATCGAAAAGGCTGGCGACAATTTGAAGTGTGAAGAAGTCACAAATAAGGACCCCCTCCTACAGCTCAGCAGCGTACTTGCCGTGCACACGGACGACGAAGTCGTAGAGGCGCTCAGAAACCAGAACCCGAACATCTTTGCGGGACTTGGCGAGGAAGAAGATAGGGTGATCGTCAAGTTCCGCAAAAGAACGCGGAATCCGCAAGTCAACCACGTGGTTCTGAGCGTCTCTCCGATCATCTGGAGTAGGACTTTAGAAAATAGCGTGTTGCACATCGATTTGCAAAGGGTCAGGGTTGAGGATCATTCTCCCCTGATCCAATGCACGAGATGCCTCGGATTCGGCCATAGCAGGCGCCTGTGCAAAGGCACAGCAGATTTGTGTAGTCACTGCGGAGGTGAACATCACAAGACAGAATGTCAGGACTACCACGAGGGCCTCTCGCCAGTGTGTACGAACTGCGTTTTAGATAAGGCACACCGCAATGATACGTCCCACAATGCGTTTAGCCATTCATGCCCGGTCCGGAAACGGTGGGACGAATTGGCTCGCGCATCTGTGGCATACTGCTGAGGTGGCCACCGCGAAATCAGCCTGCTTGCCGGCACTCTGCCTCCATAGCATGCAGAAAATTGTAACTGTATATTAATTGTATGTATGTTTATATAATATCTACACGCATAGGGCAGGGATCGGAAGCTGGTTGGGTATCTTCGCTATTTTGAATAATAGTGAAACCGGAACCAGTCTCTAGATCTAGCCCAAGACACCAAAAACTCAACAAGCACCAACACATCGTCTTTAATATAGCTGGTGAAGTCAATTACTCCTCCAGAGTGTATTGGGTTAGATATGCAATAATTTTGACAATGGCAACTAACACACAGCATTGTAGTTGCCAACAACATTAATAGGGAAAAACATAACTCAGGAAACCTAAAGTAAAAATGTAAAAGTAAATATGTTGGCAAAATATTTTGGTAAATATTGGGGACAACATAGAATTAAATAAGAAATGTAATAAATAAATAATATAATAGGCTAAGACAATATGACATAATTGAGTGGAACTTGTAAAATAAAAAATAGACATTAATAAAAAGCTTACTTATAACTAAATAGATGTAGAGATACAGCTCTACAATTTTAATAAAAAGTATGTACTACAGTAAATACAAAAAATATACTGAACAGAAATGTAAAGTGATATACTATTAGTATTAAATACATTGTACAATAATAATGTAGACAATAAGATAATAATTTAAACAAATGTACTTAATTTAATTTAATAAGCATCTAATATGAAACTGTATAAAAATGTATAATAAAATGAAATAGAAAATAAAACAAACCATAATTTAGTATAGAAACCAATAACTGTATACATCTATACCTTAAGAGAGATATAAAACATACTTGAATGTAAAAATTATATACTTTAGAAACTATAAAAGACAAAATTCTAAAAGAATTGAAATGTAAATTGAATGCCTAAAATTAAGCACACTGAAATAAAAATAAAACGCCACGTGTTACCCCATCCTTAAACCCTGTATTAGATAATAAGCTGAAAAGTAGCCGTTAAATAGGGAACGATAGTCGGGATTCCCACCCGTAAGAGAGCAAAAGAGATGAATGTGAGAAAGACAAAGTATGAAGAATGAAAGTGCGAGAAGAATAAATGATAGAACTGGAATGAGAGGTATTAGCGCATAAAAAAAAAGTTAGCTTCCCCCATGGAGCTAGGTAGTCGCAAAAAAAAAAAAAAAAAAAAAAAAAAAAAAAAAAAAAAAAAAAAAAAAAAAAAAAAAACCTAACCTAACCTAACCTAACCTAACCTAACCTAACCTAACCTAACCTAACCTAACCTAACCTAACCTAACCTAACCTAACCTAACCTAACCTAACCTAACCTAACCTAACCTAACCTAACCTAACCTAACCTAACCTAACCTAACCTAACCTAACCTAACCTAACCTAACCTAACCTAACCTAACCTAACCTAACCTAACCTAACCTAACCTAACCTAACCTAACCTAACCTAACCTAACCTAACCTAACCGACCGGCCGTACCGAACGCCAACCAAACAACACGTGTCCGACTTCGCTCCGCGTGGCCACGCCCTGAAAAAATCTTTTAAAATTCAGAAAAAGTGGTAAAAAGTGAACATAGCATCAAGTGCAATACATCAAAAGTTGCAGAAAAATTAGCTTTACAAGACAGTGCAACCCTTTTAAAAATCAGTGAATCTAGTGAAGTACAGTGCGCAAAAAAGTGAAAAACTGTGAAAATCAAAAACTTCAAAAAATTACGCTGCGCGATCTAGATCGACAACATATATATTTTTTGGTGGGGTCGTAAGCGTATTTGCGAGCCCCATCTTTTGACACCAATTTTGGATTTTTCCCGCCCAGGAGGGCGGAGAAAAAGCCAAAAAAACAAGTACCACGTGGTCATTGAGCCACGCCCCTGGAGGTGCTGCGCTACTTGCTTCAGCGGATCCGGACACACCTTGAAGAGGGAAGAACACCGGCGTTCTCCGCATCAAAATTGGTTGAGTAGATATTAAGATATTTAAATTTAAAAATTTTAACAATTTTCAAAAAATCGTAATTCAGCAGAGCGATCGAGGACCCCCCTTTTTTATTTATGATAATTATAGTGTTTCATTAGAAGAACAACTCCTGTAAATTTCAAAAATTTTTCATTTGTAGTTTTTAAGATATTAATTTTTTAAATTTAGGGGTTGACCTTAAGGGGTGGTTCCCGTAGACATACAATATTTATTTCATTTTGATAATTTAGAGGAAATTTATTGTAACTAGCCAGAATTTTTTCAAAATTTTTGTATTTTATTTTATATTTTTTATTAAGTATTTAGATTATATTTTTAAGTTTTTAGGGGTTAATAAATCGGGGGTTCATTTTAAAATTGCAAACTGTATATAAATTGACAGGTCTCATAAAGACAAACAAAACAAGCCCAAACACGGGTGTTTTCGGCCCACGGAATCCGAAATAAAGCAAATACCTGACAGTGGTCCGCCATATTGGCGGCCATATTGAAAATTTTAAAACTTTCCTATTTCTGCCAATTTTTAAGATATCGAGCCGGGATTTTTTATAGTGACATTCCCTTGGACTTCTCTATAAGTCCTAACAGCTTTTTCATCGATCCCGAGATCGACTCTACATTGTAGAGTTACCACTATCAAAATATAGAGCAGACCAAGGGAAGACAGGGGAGCCGTCGCACAGTCTCGTGCGACAACTGGTTCATGAGATATAGCCGTCCAAAGTTCTCGGCCGCCATCTTGGCCGCCATCTTGGAATACTTCCGATTGACGTAACTCAAAAAGTATTCGTCGTACAGCGGTGCGGTTTTCGGTATACGCATAGTCATCACCTAGAGCAACCAGTGGAGTCATCGGGAGCTCTACATAGAGTCGCAACTCTACATAGAGTTTTTATGCATTTACAGATAGAGCCAAAATTGCTCATATTATAGCTTTTTTCCGCGTTGCTCTGCGGTGAAGGCTCATAGAGTTATTGACCTTTTAATTTGACGGCGGCCATCTTGGAGGCCATATTGAAAATATTAAAACCGCGATAACTCGAGAACGCAAAGTCGTACAGAACCGCGGTTTTCAACATTGGACAGAGCACAATCAGTGCCATTTTGTGGACTCAGCAACTTGACTCTACATAGAGTCAATAATTTTGACCGATATTTTCCCAAATATTATTAAATTTACTGTTTAGGTTTTAACGTATTTACGTCGTATATCTATTGGATCAGTGCTGGGAAGATATCTACATTCGGAAAAATCAGGTAGAGCTTACTCTACACAGACTTAAATATTCTTTATTAAATTTTTTATTGTTGTTTTAGTTTTATTTATTTTAACTATAGTGTTTTTGCACTATTCCCATTATTTTACATTTAACAACAGTAGGGACCATTTACATCCCCTTTACACAATATTTTTGTTGTTATTAATTTGTATATTTTGACACCTACCTCCGCGCCATGTCTCTATTTCACACTCCGAAACAGACTCAGGGAGAAATTCAAAAATCCCCACCAAAAACCGTCACACTCGCTCCCAATGTTAGGCGCAGCATTGGAGAGTGGGAAGCGGCGAAAACCGATTCGACCGCAAAGTCTCCCTCAACATCTAAGAAGGAGCAGGCAGGCCCTGCTAAGACTTTCAAAGATAAAGCGACCGAAGCGAGGGCAATCTTAATGAAAGCTAAGAACCACCTCAGAATGTCAAAAAACTTAAAGACCGACATTAAAACAGAAGTCACTGATGCGGTAGAAAGACTGTATCAGATCGTTAAAGAACTTGAAATAGAGCTCAAAGAAAAGAGCAAGAGAGGAAAAGAAAATGACGTCGAAGAAGAAGGGAGTGGAAAACCGGAACCCACCTATGCGATTTCTAACACCAACCCAAATGAAGAGCTCATCCTCCAATTACAGATAACCAACCAGAACATCGTTGAGAACCATAAAAGGATGGACGAGCTCAGACAGGCTATGATGAGTCACGCAGCAACCTTAGAGAGTACCAGCAGGACAACGTACGCTGATGTAGTTTCTCGAAACCCTCAAACATCGCGGGTGGAGAGGGTCGCTCTACACTCTCTCATAGTGTCGTCAGAGGACGAAACGGAGACTGGTGAGACAGTTCTTGACAAAGTGAGAGAGGCTGTCAAAGCCAAGGATGGGTGGATACAAGTAGAGCGAGTCAGAAAGGCGAAGGATAGAAAAGTCCTGATGAGCTGCAGAACAGCGCAAGAGAGGGACCAAGTGAGAGAGCGGATTGAGAAATCCGGAAAGCGTCTCGCTTGCGAAGAAGTCAGTAATAAGGATCCGCTACTGATATTAAGAGACGTCCTACTAATCCATTCTGATGACGACATAAAAGCAGCCATCAGAAATCAAAATAAAGATGTGGTAAATGGTGTGGACCCCGAACAGGACCGCATCACAATTAAATACCGTAAGAAGGCCAGGAACCCGCTTGCCATGCACGTAGTGATTAGCGTGGCCCCAATAGTGTGGAAAAGGGCGACGGATAAGGGCACTTTGCGAATTGACCTGCAACGGATACGTGTCGAAGACCAGTCGCCCTTAGTCCAGTGCACTAGGTGCCTTGAATACGGCCATGGCAAGCGATTCTGTAAGGAAACAACGGACTTGTGCAGTCACTGTGGGGGCCCCCATCTCAGAATGGAGTGTGCTGATTGGATTGCTGGCACGGATCCATGCTGCAAAAATTGCACAACCGCAAAATATGACCACAGGGGTCACAACGTTTTCAGCCAGGCATGCCCGGTTCGAAAGCGGTGGGACACACTAGCAAGGTCCTCTGTGGCATATTGTTAAGACGCCGCTGTTGTAACAACTTCATTTCACCTGCTACAAGCCAATCTGCAAAGAAAACGACTGGCCACAGATGAGTTGATCATCGAAGCAGTCAAGCGCAAAACAACCCTAGCACTTCTTCAGGAACCATACGTGGGCGCGTCCGAGAGTATGAGGAACTACAAAGGAGTCAGAGTCTTTCAGTCGGCTGGAATGGGTACTGTGAAAGCTGCAATAGCTGTTTTTAATCCATCAATAGATATTACACAGTACCCAGAACTAACCACCCCTAACTTCGCAGTGGTAGGAGCGCAAATAGGCGGCCGAAAGATAACACTTGTCTCCATGTACTTTGAGCCGGATCTGCCCATTAGTCCATATCTTAACCATCTTAGGAAAATTGTTGAAGTGCTAGGGCCAAAAGGGCTCATAATAGGGGGCGATGTCAACGCTAAAAACATCTGGTGGGGGGGAAACAAAAATGATAACAGAGGCGAAGAAACCCTAAGTGCGTTGGACGAACTAGGCCTCTATATACTCAATACAGGGAATGAACCGACCTTTGAAACAATAAGGGGCGGGGTGCGGTATACGAGTAACGTTGATCTGACGGCTTGTACGACGGACTTGCTAGACAGAGTGGACAAGTGGCAGGTTGATAGGTCTTTGACGAGTTCGGACCACAATGGTATCTCTTTTCTTTTGGGATTGCAAAAGGTGAAAGGAAACGGCATAGATAGAACCACGAGAATATTCAATACAAGAAAAGCCAATTGGCCAAAGTTTCATGAGAAACTGAGGCAATTGAAACTCAAACACAAAATCTCTCCGGGAATAGTGGAGACTATAACCGACACCAAACATCTTGAAGAAATCGTGGTTCTATACACCGACATTATTAAAGAAGCAGCAACTGAAGCAATCCCGATGAGAAAAAATAACGAGGTACCATCAATACCATGGTGGTCCGAACATCTTGAAAGCCTCAAAAAAGAAGTCATCACCTACAAAAACAGGATCAGGCGTGCCGCACCCTGTCGTCGTTCAGGGGTCGTTGATCAATACTTGAAAAAGAAAATAGAGTATGAGGAAGAGGCAAAAAAGGCACAGACAACGTCCTGGAAGCAATTCTGCGAAAAGCAGAATAATGAAAGTGTGTGGGACGGTATTTACCGGGTAATAGGACGTACAAGAAAGCGTGAGGAAGACCGCCCTTTGACCAGCAACGGACAGACGTTGGACGAGGAAGCCTCGGTGAGACTCCTTGCGGAAACATTTTATCCAGAGGATAATAAAGACAGTGACAACGAACACCACAAAGTCACAAGATCCAAGGCCAATATGGTAAACGAAGTGTACGAACCGAATGACACAGTGGACCCGCCTTTCACTTTAACAGAGCTCAAATACGTCATAAACACCTTTAGCGCCAAAAAGGCCCCCGGTTCGGATGGCCTATCAGCGGACATCTGTAAAAAGGCGATAGAGCAAGATCCACATCTGTTCTTGGCTATAGTCGGCAAATGCCTGGCGCTGCATTATTTCCCGCAATTATGGAAGGAGGCTACAGTTGTAGTTTTAAGGAAGCCTGGAAGAGATGATTACGGTACTCCAAAATCCTACCGGCCAATAGGCCTGTTACCCATCTTGGGCAAGATCTTAGAAAAGCTGTTGATGACTCGTCTCAAATTTCATATGGTTCCCAGGATTAGTACTCGCCAGTACGGATTCATGCCACAGAGGAGCACCGAGGACTCTCTTTATGACCTGGTAAACCATGTCAGGGCCAACCTTGACTTAAAAAGGATGGTCATGGTGGTTTCGCTGGACATAGAGGGAGCCTTCGACAGCGCCTGGTGGCCGAAGATCAGAGTCCGTCTGGCTGAGGAAAAGTGTCCAATAAACCTGAGAAGGGTCATCGACAGCTACCTAAGAGACAGAAGCGTGAAGGTGAGATATGCCGGTCGTGAGTTCCGTAAAGAGACCAACAAGGGTTGCGTTCAGGGATCGATTGGTGGTCCATTGTTGTGGAACGTCCTATTGGACCCTCTGTTGGAGGGGCTCCGGGAAAGACACGAATATGCGCAGGCGTTTGCTGACGATATAGTGTTGGTTTTCGTCGGGAACACTGCAGAGGCTATACAAAAACAAGCCAACGAATCCCTTGAGTTTGTGAGAGCGTGGGGTGTCGATAACAAATTGAAATTCGCGCCAAAGAAGACCAATGCGATGTTACTTACCCGAAAATTAAAATACGACACCCCACGCCTCAACATGGGTGGAATCCCTATTACTGTTACGGAGGAGATCAAGTTGCTGGGAGTCACCATTGACGCCAAATTGACATTTAACTCCCATGTTAAAAACATTTGCCAGAAAGCGGTAGCCGCATATAAACAGCTAACACGCGCTGCTAAAATTAGCTGGGGCCTTCATCCTGACGTTATCAGGACCATTTACATAGCTACCATCGAGCCCATTGTTTTGTATGCGGCTGCCGTTTGGGCACCTGCGGCCAATAAAGTTTGTGTCAGGGACAAATTGAATAGTATCCAACGCGGCTTTCTTCAAAAAATCTCCAGAGCTTATCGCACCACCTCCCTGAATTCTGCTCTGCTCCTAACCGGGATACTCCCTCTTGA
>OV281360.1:22005000-22017500 GCA_923062675.1 Marasmarcha lunaedactyla | reverse complement strand
CCCAGGAGCGGACGGTTTCACGGCGGACATCTGCAGTCGAGCGATTCTCCAGGATCCTGAATTGTTCCTTGCCCTAGCAAACAAGTGCCTGCAATTAGGACACTTCCCAGGCATTTGGAAGGAAGCCACAGTAGTGGCGTTGAGAAAACCGGGCAAGGAAAACTATGAAGATCCCAAGTCGTTTAGACCTATTGGCCTCTTGCCAGTCCTTGGGAAGATCCTGGAGAAGATGATAGTAGCAAGGCTGAAGCATCACATGATACCACGGATGAGTACTCGCCAGTATGGCTTTATGCCCCAGAGGAGCACCGAAGACGCCCTCTATAATCTAGTAAAACACGTACAGAGTAAGTTGAGGCTTAAAAAGCTAATTACTCTGGTGTCGCTAGATATAGAGGGGGCCTTCGACAGCGCTTGGTGGCCAGCCATCAGAGTCAGACTGGCTGAGGAAAAGTGTCCTGTGAACATCAGAAGAGTGATAGACAGCTACCTCGACTGCAGGAGTGTAAAAGTAAGGTACGCCGGGGAAGAGTGCACCAAGAGAACCAACAAAGGGTGTGTCCAGGGTTCTATCGGTGGTCCTATACTGTGGAACGTGCTGCTGGACCCCCTTTTGAAGGAAATGGAGGGGAGGAACATCTTTTGCCAGGCTTTTGCGGACGATGTCGTAATGGTATTCGACGGTGACACTGGATTGGAGATCCAACGACGGGCCAATGAAATCCTAGCCCGTGTTCAGGAGTGGGGTGTCGAGAACAAGCTGAGGTTTGCGCCGCACAAAACTTGTGCAATGGTAATAACCAACAAGCTGAAGTTCGACAACCCACTCCTGAGGATGGGCGGGGTGGACATTGGCATGTCAAAGGAAATCAAAATCCTCGGACTAACCTTGGACAATAAGTTAACTTTTCACACCCACGTTGCGAACACAGCAAGGAAAGCCCTTAATGTATATAAAAAATTGTCCACGGCTGCAAAGTCCTCATGGGGCCTCCATCCGGAGGTAATAAAGACTATATACATGGCCACCGTCGAGCCGATAATACTTTACGCGTCCAGTGTTTGGGCTCCAGCTGCGGAGAAAATCGGCATTCGCAAAATTTTGGACGCGGTGCAGAGGGGTTTCGCGCAAAAGATCACCAAAGCGCACAGAACGGTTTCTCTACATGCGGCTCTGGCATTGGCAGGGATACTTCCTCTTGATCTCCGCATACAAGAGGCAGCCGCCCTGTATGAAGTGAGGAGAGGGTCATCCCAGCCGGTGCCAGACAGAGAGGCGGAGACGGTCGTGCCCTTCACGATGCTTTCACACCCGGCCCTGGATATGGATTTGGAGTTCCTTTGCGTAGACAGCCAGGCGGAACTGGAGAGGTGCAACGTGCAGGCAGTACGGATTTTTACGGATGGCAGCAGGATCAGCGGAAAAGTTGGAGCTGCTCTTTCCTTTTGGAGTGAAGCAGCCGAAACCAAATCCGTAAAACTTAAATTGTCCGACTACTGCACGGTGTACCAGGCGGAACTTTTGGCCATATTCAGGGCTACGTGTGAGATCCTCAAACGAACGGAGTCGAGCTTTGGCATATACAGTGATTCCAGGGCAGCCTTGGAATCTATCACTGGCCAAAGTTCGACGCATCCCCTGGCAGTAGAGGTCCGGAGAAATCTGCGGAGCGCCTTTACACAGAACAAAGCTGTGTCTTTGTATTGGGTGAAAGCGCACGTAGGACTGCCGGGTAACGAGAGGGCAGACGAATTAGCGAAGTCTGCAGCAATCGCTTTGCGGAGGAGACCGGACTATGATAAATGCCCGATCTCCTTCGCAAGGCGCCAGCTGCGAAATGTATCGCTCCAAAAGTGGAGCGACCGTTATAAAAATGGGGACACCGCGGCTGTAACTAGGATGTTTTTCCCAGACCCTGTAGCCTCCTACAAAATAATAAAGGCGCTCAAACCAGCAGGTGTGCTCACCCAACTCCTTACAGGACACGGTGGCTTCGCGAAATACTTACACAGGTTTAAACTTAAAGATAGTCCAGCATGCATATGCGAGCCAGATGTGGAGGAGACGGTGCAGCACATTTTGACAGACTGCCCTGTAACAGCAGATCTTAGGTTTAACGTCGAGCAGGAACTTGGTTTCCAAATAGATATGGATACTATTAGAGATAATATACGAGATGAAAAATTGATAAAATATATGTTAAAGATAGGAAAAATTGTAAACAATAGAAATAAGGATATATAAAAATTAACTAGGAAATGTAAAATGAGTTTACATTTGATTAGTTAAGTATATAGCATAAGTTGATGTAAAAGATTTTTAGTCAGTAGACAATATAACTGTCATATAGAATAGGATAAGCATAAATATGTATATTGTAAGAAATAAAAAATGTAGCTTGTGGCAGAAGCCCGAAATGTATATAAAAAACAGTACTCCACATAAAAATGTATGCCCTAAGCGACCCTTTTAAAATAGTAATATTAAAATTTAATGTATAGCATAAGTAGCATAAATAGCAGAAAGCATTAAGTATTCCTTTAGAATAAGTATAAAATGTATAACAGATTCGTTGTAAGCCACAAAGTGGTTCTATTTAAAAAGAATAGATGCACAAAAAGAAAAGTGTGCTCAAAAAAAAAAAAAAAAAAAAAGAAATATTGAAAACAAAGACTCTGATCCTGTCAGGGGACAAGAATTAAAAAAAAAAAAAAAAAAAAAAAAAAAAAAAAAAAAAAAAAAAAAAAAAAACCTAACCTAACCTAACCTAACCTAACCTAACCTAACCTAACCTAACCTAACCTAACCTAACCTAACCTAACCTAACCTAACCTAACCTAACCTAACCTAACCTAACCTAACCTAACCTAACCTAACCTAACCTAACCTAACCTAACCTTTTTTTTTTTTTTTTTTTTTTTTTTTTTAACGCAGGAAAATCCTCATGGATACCCTACCCCAGCGGGGGCCGAGGTCGGGTTATGCCGGACTCTTACCGACTAAAAACCTGCGGCTTCCGTCTGGACGCACGGAGTCGGGTCACGAGGAGCTTGCGCATTCGTTCGCGACCCGACAGCGTTGGCCGGCGCTCTGTGCAGCGCCGGCGACGTCCCGAGAGGGAGGGGTCCCTCTCTAGTCGTCCCTCATGAGATGGTGCGCAGGAAGCGCACGCACCATCTCGAGCCCTGGACCGGAGGCGGATTCCCCCGAACCCGCCAACGAAGGCTCATGGGACTGCGGGAGAGGGAGGCTTTCGGCAACGAAAGCCGCCCTCCGGCGTCCCGTGCGACGGCGACGAAGCGGAAGGGAGGATGCATCATCTTCCCTAGCCCTCTCCGCCGCCTCCTTCGCGAGCATTACGGCCTCGCAGAAGGATCGCACCGCCTGCCACGATCTCTCACTCTCGACCATAGCGCGAACCACGGTCGGGAGCGAGATGTCGGCACCCAATACAGAGCCGAGCGCGCTGCGCTCCGCATCCCACGCCGGGCACACCTCCAGCGTGTGCTGGGCCGTCTCGTCGAGGCAATCGTCGCAGTGGTGGCACCTGGCATTCGGTTCCCGACCGATCCGAAACAGGTAACTCCCGAAACAACCATGTCCCGAGAGCACCTGAGTCAGACGGTAGGTCAGGAAACCGTGTCGCCTACCCAACCACTGCTGGAAGACCGGACGAATTGCCTCGATAGTCCAGAGTCCGGCGCTCGAAAGCGCCAGCCTGGACTCCCACGCTTCGGTAGCCCGTTGGCGCAGCTCAGCTCTGTGCCCCTCCTGTTCCTGCAGTGCAGGCGGGTGACCCCTGGCCCGGAGCGCCTCCACGCGCCACTCGTAGAGCGACGCGAGGGCTCTCGCTTCCAGGTCCCAGGGAATAGTACCCGCCAGCACGCAAGATGCCTCACCCGAGATCGTGCGATAACCCCGTACCACCCTGATCGCCATCACCCGCTGGACTCGCGTCAAGCGGGCGATATTGCTGCGACTCAGGGCGCTGCCGGCCCACACAGGGGCACCATACAGGGCCATCGATCTCACGATTCCCGCGTAGAGACGCCGACACGACGTCTCAGGTCCGCCGAGATTCGGCAGCAGCCTTCCCAGGGCCGCAGCCGTCCTCAGCAGCCGAGGCTCAAGGCACTCGAAGTGGGGGCCGAAGTTCCACCGGCTATCCAGGACGAGTCCCAGATAGCGCATCGACGGCCTCACGTCGATGCGGACTCCGGATACGACGATATGGGTACCCCGGGGCGGCGCGTTCCGCGGGCCATGGAAAACCACGGCCTCGGACTTTTCGAGCGCCACCCGCAAACCCAATCGCCGTATGCGGCCCACCACGAATGCCGCGCCGGCGGTGGCGCGCAAGGAAGCATCCCTGTGGCTTTTGCCTCGGGCAGTGACCAAGGTGTCGTCCGCGTAACAGACTACGCCGACACCCGGCACTGTGGCTCCTCGCAGCACCCAGTCGTAGCCGATGTTCCAGAGGAGTGGGCCTAGTACCGACCCCTGAGGAACGCCGCACGACATCTCCCGCCGACACCACCGGTCTCGACCGGGGTATTCCACCGCACGCCCAGACAGGTAGTCCCCGACGACCCGGCGCAGGTACGGAGGAACTCCGTGGAATCGGAGCCCCTCCCTGATGCAGCTCCAGGGGAGGGAGTTAAATGCGTTGGCGATGTCCAGAGACACCGCCAACACGACCTCACCCCGGGCGATCGCGTCCTGCGCCAAGGACTTAACCCGCTGAATCGCGTCTACGGCAGACCTACCCCTGCGGAATCCAAACTGGCAGTCTGCCAGATCCGGTCCGACATCCTCTAGGTGCTCGACGATCCGGGCGGCCACAACTCTCTCAAAGAGTTTGGCGTCCTCGTCGAGCATCACTATCGGGCGGTACGCAGATGGGGATTCCGCCGGACGCCCTTCCTTTCTGAGGAGAACGAGACGGCCTGTCTTCCACCGCTGTGGAACCTGGCCTAGGGCCAGACAGGCGTCGAAGAGTCTCCTCAGACGAGGCTCGAGGGCATCCATGGCCAAGACCAACACCCGGCCGGGTACGCCGTCAGGACCGGGGGCGGTGTTTTTGGCTCGCAGCCGCAACACCGCAGCTCCCAGCTCTCCCGGGGTCACTGACGGCGCCACATCCGGGCCGGGCTCCGCGGCAACCGAAGGCATCATGGGGGGACTGGGATGGTCCCCCGTCCGCGGAAACAGGGCCGCAACGACTCTGTCCAGGATTTGCGGCTGGAGACTTCGCGTGAGTGGGGGTGCCCAGGGGCGAAGTTTGCACATCGCCAACCTGTACGGCCTCCCCCACGGGTCGCGGTTCAACGTCCCCAGCAACTCCTCCCTCGCAAGAGCCTTAGCCCTGCCGATCGCTGCCTTCAGCTGCCGCCGGGACTCCTTGAAGGAAGCATGCAGGAGTGCAATCACATTCTCCTCCCGCATCCGCCGCCGCCTGTAATTGGTGTACTGGCGTCGTGCGACCACACAAGCTGCACGCAGTTGCGTGAGCTCGGCGGACCACCAGTACACCTGGGGCTTCGGGGGACGACGCCTGGCTCGGGGCATTGACGCGTCGCAAACCTGCGACAACGCGCCCCGCAACCATTCCGCCTCGTCCTCCACCACCACGGGGCCCACAGGCGCGGACACCCATGATTGCACAATTGCAGCTTCCTTCGCGAGGTCCCTGTCGAGGTGCCTCAACTGCCACCTCGGGCCGTCGTCAACCGGGGGCCGGAAGGGACCGGCTGGATCTGACGGGGATACGGCTGCGAGATCGAACCGAATGTATCGGTGATCACACAACACCGCCGTATCCACCACTCCCCAGTCCCGAACACGGCGCGCCAGGGCGGGACTCGCGAACGTGATGTCCACGATCGACTCGCCCTGGGGTCGCACGCACGTGCTCATCGATCCCCGGTTGAGAAGGGCCAACCCTTGTCCGAGGGCAAACTCCTCCAGTGCCTCGCCAAATACATCCGTTCTGACGGAACCCCAAGCCGTATTCCAGGCATTGAAGTCGCCAGCGAGGAGCACTTGGCGAGGGTGGCATTGGCCGATTAAGGCGCCCACCCGTCCGAGATAAATCTCGAACTCGGCGAGTGTGCGGTTCGGGGAAAAGTAGCCACCGACGACTACAAAATCCTCAAACCACACAGCGACGTATCCCGGACCCTTCGCTACCTTTTCGAAGGGTGGGGAGTTCGCCGCGCCCCATCGGACGATCGCGACGGAGCCGTCATTGTCCCGAACCCAGTTCTCACCGGGGGGGACATGGTACGGCTCGCAGATCACGGCCACGTCTATCGACCACTCCGCGAAGCTCTGAAACAGGAGATCCTGAGCTCTGGCGGAGTGTTCGATATTCGCCTGGAGGAATCGGAGCTTGTGGTCCATTACTAGGATTCCATGGCCACAAGTCCGTCCCCGGACACTCCAGCTGAGCTGCCGCTGGCCGACTGCGTTGAGGATGCAGTCGGTGGTGGTAGCCGCCTTTTAGGCCGAGGGGCATGGCACGATTTGCCCCCCAGCCTGTGATCGGCCGGCTTCTTGGCTGCCGCGCACACAGTGCAGTGTGCAGCGGCGGCGCTGCAATCGCGGGCGACGTGGCCCGGTTTTCCGCAGCGGTAGCAATTACTGCTGCGGTCAACCGGACTGCTGCACTGCTCCCGGACGTGCCCGAGTTGAAGGCACCGGAAGCAGCGCAGAGGTCTCGCTTCGAGGAGCGAGACCTTCGCCGACACCCAACCGACTAGCAGTCGCCTGCCATCAGCCACCTTGTTGGCGGCAGCCACCGGGCAGCTCAGCCAGAGCGTGCCCAGACCCGATTTGTCGAGGCGGACCTCGCCAGTCTTGATGGACGCAATTGGGCATCCACCAATTCCGGCCACCGCCGCCGCGACATCTGCAGCGGAAACTGCGTCGTCCAACCCGGACACGCGCAGTTCCGCGCATTTCGTGGGCCTGGACACGGCCACGCTCTCCCCAAGGGCGGCCCGCAACTTCTCTGCGAGAGCATCCGCCTTTTCGGTGTTTGAGACCCCGGGAATTTCCAGGATTCTCGCACCTGTGGCGGACACTCTAAAATTCACAGAGTCAATGCCGAGGCTTCGAAGATCGACCTTCTTCTTGGCCTCGGCAAGAGTTGCGGCGTAGGTGACGCCCTTTTGTACAGCCTCTGGCTGTAGTTTCAAAACTACAGCCAAGGACCGGGGAGGGCGCGGCTTGCGCCTCCGCTGTCGTCCCTTCTTGGTCTGCGGAGCCTGCTGGGAGACAGGTACCGCAGACTGGGCCCTCCGTGGTTGAGACGGCAGGGCAGCACTCTTTGGTGCCGCCTTTGGACGCCGTCTCGCCACCACATTCCACCCCTCGTCCATGGACGCAGGAGCCGGCGGCAGTGGCCGGGGCTCCCGTTGGGGTGGGGCTGGGGCAGGTTGTTTGGCTTTGGCCTTTCCCTTCTTTCCCTTTTGGGACTTCGGGGATGGGCCGGGGCCAGACCTGCCCTGGGACGTCGGGACCGCTGGTGCCACAGGCTTAGGCTGGGGGGCAGCCTTGGCCTTGTCGGCAGCGAGCGGTGGGCGGAGGCGCGGTTCGGGTAGCAGCCTCTGCTGCAAGCCCTCGAACCGAGCGTCGAGCATCTTGCCAACACTGAGCAAGATGCTCCGCTCCAACTCCTGCGCCTTGTCGGAGGATGGGGTCGTCGTTGGGCACGACCTCCCGACATTGACAGGTGGCAGCTCCTCTGCCACCCTGTCTGGGGCACGCCGCATGTCGGCCCGTAATGCGGCCAACTCGCGGCGTAGCTCCGCCAACTCCGTTCGCAGCTGGTCATTGTCCGCCTTATAGCGGTCATTGGCCAGCCGCAGACGGGCCAGCTCCTCCGACGCAGTGCGCTGGTGGAGCTCACCTACCAGCTCCTTAATGGAGGAGGCAGCATCTCGAAGAGCCTTTACGTAGGTCCCCTTGAGGTTCTTCGAGGTGCTGGCCACCTGGGAGATCACCTCGACGGAGCTCATCACTCGAGCTTGTAGGTCCGCCGCCGAGGTTTCCTCCATTGCGGCACTCGCAATCTCCGGCGAGCTCGTTTTGGCTCTAGCCGTACGGATTTTGCGTGCCGCCTCCTCCAGTTCTTGCTCAGCGCGGAGCTCCATCTCCGCGCGCTGAGCCGCCACCAATTCCGCCTTGGCTTTGGCGAGGCCGACGTATTGCCCGGTGGTGGGCGGTCGGCCTCTGCCTCGGCGGGCGGTAGAAACTTTCGGAGCCTTTACAGTCTCCGACGCAGAGCTACTATCGTCGTCCGACGTTGCCCTTTCCGAGCGGCTGCGTTTCCGCTGCCACAGCCGCCCTTGAGTCCCTAGAGACTCCGCGACACTCATCGCTGAGCTGGAGCTTAGCTCCTCAGCATGAGCGTCTTCAGCCTCTGAACCCATTTTACGACCGGGTTCTAGGTCGGCGTTATCAGTTGTCCGGTTTGCGTTAGCCAGGTCGTGTTTACGAGGGCCAGCGGTCTGCTGGCCCACGAAGCGGTTGTTGCCCCCCCCAGAGTACGAGGGGCGGCCCTCCACCGAGGTGGAGGGGTGGGATTTCCCGGCATCAGCCGACGTACCCACCTGGGGACCACATTTCCAATCGCTTTTGTCCATTCCAGCTATCTCCGATGACTCCACATCGTCGGCCCATTTTTTCAGGGGTTGGGCTCCCCTGTCAGGTGTCACTGCCGCCGGCTACCGGACAGACGCAGTGCACCCCGATCCCCCCAACGAGGTATCCCTGCCGCCCATTATGGGTCAGACGCAGGGAACCGACGTGGCGCAACTGCCGCCCGATACGGGACAGACGCAGCACGCCCCGACCACCAAAATGGGTACCCTGCCGCCCATTATGGGTCAGACGCAAGGCACCGACGAGGCGCAACTGCCGCCCGATACGGGACAGACGCAGCGCGCCCCGACCACCAAAATGGGTACCCTGCCGCCCATTATGGGTCAGACGCAGGGCACCGACGAAGCACGACTGCCATCCCATTGGGGACAGACAAGTCGCACCCCAACCACCGAAGGATACCCTGCCGCCCACTATGGGTCAGACACAGGGTATCGACGAAGAGGACTGCCGCCCGATACGGGACAGACGCAGCCCACCCCAACCACCAAAGGGCACCCCGCCGCCCACTATGGGTCAGACACAGGGCACCGACGAAGCACGACTGCCGCCCGATACGGGACAGACGCAGCGCGCCCCAACCAGAGGAATGTTTTGGCTTCGCCCGTTGCTGGATTGCAACGGGTTACTGAGCCCCCCCGCCACGACAAGGCACATTCCAGTTCGGGGGGGACCTAACCTAACCTAACCTAACCTAACCTAACCTAACCTAACCTAACCTAACCTAACCTAACCTAACCTAACCTAACCTAACCTAACCTAACCTAACCTAACCATATATATATATTTTGTTGAGTTTTTGCTGGCCGATTTTCGAGATTTTTGTATTGAAATTTTTGTTTTATTGACGCCGTCCTTTTTACAAGGTTTCGGTGAAATTTTCTTTTTTGAATCTCGTGGAAATCCCGGAAAACTCGTTTTTTAATATTAATTTTATAAGACAATATACCGTTCTGACCGGTTCTAGTAGGTATTAGTAAATTATATTGTGATATTAGGTTTTTGTTGATCCGAGAAGGTTAAATAACACCTTTCGGTACATCGTTGTTGACGGAAAACTCAAATTTTCATTAAATTTTCACATAAAATAGTCAACTTTTGTTAGTTTTTGTTTTTCAAAATTTTATAAAACACTTTGTTTTGCGAATATTTTTCAAATCCTTATACCATCATCTGCGCCGTGCTCCTGCGCGTCTTTTAAGGCACAAAGGAACCTTCCACGGGAAAACGGTGTTGGAAAATTTTGCAAAACTTAGCGTAAATCCGGCAAATTTTGGTTAAAATTAGTGTTTTTCCTTGTTATTTTCAAAATTTTTCATTGAACCTCCCCATTTTTTAGTTTCAATAGTTGCTTTTGACCGTCCGCATCGATTGAGACATCAACCGTCCCGATCGGACGACAAAAACTTTGAAAAATAACCCGCCCCCACACCACCCATTTTCCTGGAGCTTAGGGAGAGAGGATTTATTTGCAAAAGTGTATGTGCGCTTTAATATACAAGTAGCGCCATCTAGTCAAAACTTGGAAAACTTTTCTGTAAAATTGGGGCTTTTATTTATTTACTGTGTATACTTCTGTGATATTGACCTACGTGATTTAGTTATAAGTTAGATTTAAATTAGTATATTGTTGTGACGTTTTTACTGAGCGGGGACCCTTACACCCCATTCAACAAAAATTTATTTTTGTGTTTTAGTCTTAAAAATTTTTTATCTTTATATTTTTATTTAAATAGTGTTGTTACTTTATTTATTAACTGATTGTGACTCTTTACATCTCAATCAGTTACCTAAATAATTAAAGTTATTAAAAATATTTCAAATTCACTACATTTTAACTATATTGACAAGATTTTAGAATTTTATATTATTGACGAGTACCTCTGGTAAAATGCTTCGCACTCCAGCAAAAATGACGTTTAGCGAAGAAGAAGGAAGAACGATCCCTCCTGAAACTATGAAGGTTTCAAAAGTGAGGAAGAGTGTTGAAGAATGGGAGGCAACAAACCAAAAAACGACAACCGGTCCTAACGATCGACTGTCGACAGATTCGACCGCCACTACATACACAGATAAGACATCCGAGGCAAGGATGTGCTATAGTAAAGCTAAAAAGTACCTCAATGCTTCACGAAATATCAGGACTGACATCAAAACATGCGTCACGGAGCTTCTGGGAAGATTGTATGAAATGGTGAAGGACTTGGAGACGCAAATAAATAAGAAAGGCTGCACAGAAGTAACAAGTGCGCATCCCTTGCCTCGGGAAAAAGCTATTAGCGCTCAACCTGCAAGGGAGGACTCGGAGCTCCTTGATCAACTCCGAATAACGAATGATAATCTTTTGGAGAACAACAGGCAAATACTGGAGTTGAAAGAGGAGTTAAGCAGACGGAGGGAGAGTGCTGTGGGCGGGGGTATTTCCACCTACGCGGAAGCTCTTGGGAGGAGACAGGTTCTGGCGCGTACCCCGGGGAGGGCACTCCACTCAGTAGCAATAGCCTCCGAGGACGACTTTGAGACAGGTGAAAACGTTTTAGAAAAGGTAAGAGAAATTGTCAATGCAAAAGATGGATGGGTGAAAGTTGAAAAAGTCAGAAAAGCTAAAGACAGGAAAGTGATAATGAGTTGTGGGACGGAGGAGGAAAAGAATAAAATCAAGGAAAAAATACTTAGTTCGGGAAAGAAATTAACGTGTCAGGACATGAAAAATAGAGATCCTCTCCTTGTTCTTAGGGATGTTCTTTCTTGCCACTCTGATCCAGAAGTCCTCGAAGCAGTGAGGAAACAGAATAAAGAAATGTTTCGTGACATAAGCCCTGAGGAGGACCGCATCGTGGTCAAATACAGAATGAAGGCTCGGAATCCGCTAACGGGTCACATTGTGCTAGCAACATCGCCCACTCTATGGGGAAGGGCGACTGATGCAGGAACACTGCACATTGACTTGCAACGTGTGAGAGTCGAGGATCAGTCGCCCCTAGTACAGTGTACCCGTTGCTTGGAGTACGGCCATAGCAAAAGATTCTGTAAAACTACTGAAGACCGGTGTAGCCACTGCAGCGGGACCCACCTCAGGGCAAACTGTGAAAAATGGCAGGCAGGAACGACCCCGACATGCGTTAATTGTGAGGCTGCGAAGTACGACCAACGTGAGCATAACGCATTTAGCCAGATATGCCCGGTGCGAAAGCGATGGGACGCTCTGGCTAGATCCTCCGTTGCGTACTGCTGAGGGCTCCTTTGCACATAAAAACGCTACAAGTAATAGAACGGAAAATGAACAACCTGGAATATACAACTCACGGAAACCGGCAAACCAGGCACTTGAACAAACAGAAATAGGATTAGCGGAGGATTCGATGCTCCGCTATTCTACAGAAATAATGGAATTGAATCTAATCCGCTTATCCATATAACCACAGATTACCGTTTGCCGGAACATCACAAAGCACAAAACCACATATACACAACATAAAACAACATTGCTTGACACCCACAAGTAGCGGTCTAATCAAATTGAATAATTATCTGCATAAATGACACACAGAAGAATGAGAGGACGGATGTTACAAGGTGATGGAAGAATATGTTTCTCGGAATATTTTGAAAAATATCCCAATCAAGCATATATTTGGAAAGAGAAGTAAAGAAAGGAACAAAAAATTCAGAAAGTAAAGCAGAAGAAAATAGCATTATGCACAAAAAACAGCTATCAAATCAGTCATCAAAGTAAAAAAGGAAATATAAACCTATTGTAAAATATATAAAAAGTAAAAACTTAACTAAAATCAAAAGGAAAATAAAAGACACGATATCTATTAATAAAAAT